>JAHDVE020006318.1:0-29541 GCA_022606495.2 Halesus radiatus
ATACGGGGAATTGGACAATTTATCCTAAGATTGGTCCTGTATGCGGGCAAATGTAAAAAATCGGTTTGTCGGGTTGGTTGGTCTTGACGGTATGTGAATGTTTATAAAGTTAATGACCTCTGGTGAGTCCAGGACACTATTCTGCATCGAGTTTGATGCGTGATGAAGATATGGAATTTTAAGGATTCGGTATTATTTGCAAAGTGTAAATTAATTTTATAATTTATATGCTTTTTTTAAAAAAGAAAGACAATTATTCCCTGGTTACGAATAACCTGACAATATTTGAAAATCTCCTACTACCATCACAGTAAACGAAAGATGTTGCTTGTGTCGTAAATGGAGGACTTAGCCAGCCGGGGAATTGAACTCACGACGCCTGGGTGAGAACCAAACGCGATGCCAACTCAGCCACTGACCGGTCAATTAAGAATTAAGTTATTAATCTTTAAGAATTTACTTTGAATGCATATTGGTGGGCAATATTCTAAACATTAATTATATTAAACATCAGTAGCAAGTTACAAAAACGGTCACTGTGGGTGAGATTTTTGAAAACTTTGAATTAAAATGGAGTTCTACAAATTAAACTTGAATACAATAAATAAGAGTTAGAATTATCGGATTTTAAGAGTTGGAACGTTGAGTAGTTTTGACTCGTTTGAACAAGAAATAGTACAGTATAAGTCTGCGATCGACTAAAAATACCTTCGCGATCGACGCACTGGCCATCCAGCACTTCGATGAATCCTACAATATGTAATATTGTAGCTTTGATAATGTAGCATTAATGATTTGTAATATAATTTGTTTTTTGTTTTCTGTTTTATGTCACTGTGAAAAGGTTAAAAAAGATTGTTCATTACTTTATGGTTTTAGAATTTCTATGTACTTGTAATTTTCGATAGCTCTCTATATTATGTTCTAAAAGCCTTGCAAAAGCCCCGATGGGCGTATAATCACATAATTAAATCCCCTGCTCTACACTATTAAAATATGAAACTTTAAACTAAATTAATAAAATCAATTTTTTTTTCTACGTTTAACTTTATCTATCTCCAACCTCGGCCGCTGGACCCCCAGCACCGACCCCCTCCATCTCCGCCCAAATTCCATCTTATACTTATGTTCTGATTTTCCAAATAGTAACATTTTGTACATAATTTATTCTAAAATGTAAATATGTTAGTTAGTAAGACTCTCTCACTAGTTTTAAGTCACTAGCTACAGGTCTAAGTTGTATGTCGCTATCTATATAAGTCTTAGATGTAAGTCACTAATTATAATTCTGAATTAGGTATTTTCTAGTTATAAATCTTAGCTGTAAGCCATTAGTAATAAATCTAACATGTAAATTATTAGATATAAGTCTAAGTGATAAGGTATAGGATAGATAAATTATGTTGTAAAGCGCCTTTGAGGTGATTTTCTCACGAAAACGGCGCTATAGAAATAATCCATTTATTATTATTATTATTATACCCTCCATTACCTTAGTGAGCGGGCTTAAATATAAGATTGCCATCAGAAAGTGCCGCTAGCACATAAAACACAGTTTACAATTCTTTGAAATAAATTAAATAAAAGCCCTACAGTAGCAATAGGCAGCCCGCTCACTGGGTAGAGAAAATTATCTCCACATTTATGCATCTCTAACCACAGTTGACACAGGAAGAGGGAGAAATGTTCCCTGGTACTGTACACAAAATGTTTACAACACAATATATATACGTTGAACTTTAATAACGTTTATCTTTGATTTCTTCCAGATAATCTCAGTGCAGAAGTTCAATGCCGTTACGATAGCCACAGCCACTTGACCGAAGGCACTCGTCAGTCGTCACCCATCGCGTGCAACAGAAGCCAATACTTTCACGGTAAGTCGTTTAAAGATACCAAACGCGATTAAATCAATTACTCTACATTATTATAATGATACATTAGTTACATGCTGAGGTATTTCAAATTATTACGTCGATAATAATTATTAGATTAGGTACTTTCCTAGCCGCTTCAAGCATGGCATCGGTTCAAAATGCACTAGTTTGGTCTACCGCTAGTAAAAGTACGCATCGGAATTGGGAGCTGCATTCAGTTTGAATCATTCTGGCGAAATACGATAATTCAGAATTGAAAGTCGAAAGTTCTTCTTCTTATTCGTTTCTGCATATGTTTCTTTACATCCACAGCCGCTTTTAGCAATAAATAACTGTGCGAAAGCTAAATAATTTAATAATATTGAGCGTTCCAGCATTGATGATTGAGCAAATTTTAAGTATTATTGTGAATGCGTGTTTTATTTTACACCGTAGAATTAAAAATCAAAAATTGTTTATCCTTTCTATCGTGTATTTGTAAATACAGTGGATGGATCAACTTGTGCATTGTAACGGTGAACGCGGCTTTTAAAAACGAGAATAGAAACTACCTACTACATTACGGAAAAGTTGTTAGCAATTAGTATAGTATTTATACTCACCAGACTATTAGAAATGCGGGAATGTTTGTACATGAGAAGGCAATCTTGTATACTTTATATCAACGTAAAGTAATAACTTACAGTTTTTGATACACGAAGGTTTGCTTGAAATAACGTGGCACGCGGAGTGTCGCCGGACTAACTTTGAACTATAAACTTAAAGTGCTTCAGGTTTACTTGATCCCTTTCTTACTTTATGATTCAGCTATTTATTTAAAATCTGTCTTTTGTATTTCTCCATAAAACGAAACGTAAAATATGAAAGTAAGAATTTAGACCATTTTATCGCAAAATTTTATTACGTATTATCAGTGGCGTGCATTGCTCTGTGACCAAAGGTAGGCTGTGCGTAGTTTGTCGACGAATTTTTCTATTAGTTCTGTCACAATTTTTAAAACAAAAATATTTTTTAATTACATGAAAATGTGTACGTAATTGAAACCCTATGGTGTATTAGGTAGTAGTGAGGAATACAAAAAATGGTAAAACGATAGAAAAATTAACAGTTTAATAATACGTTCATAAGCGTTAATTTAAGATAAAAGGTAATAATTGTTTTCAGTCAAATATTTGTTAATTCATATTTTCCTCCACAGGTGGCGACACCGCAAAAAGCATTTTTCATGTTAGCCCCTAACCCAGCGGCAGTGTTGGAAACTAAAAAAAACTGACAATTTACGAACAAAGTAAAACCTTTAGTTGGGGGATAACATTATACCATTTATTAAAAAATGAACATCTCTCATTGTGCAAGTGCAACCGGTATGCGGATGCGTGGCTTTGCGTTATGTATCCCGCAAAATAAAAACTGGAAGTCAAATGTATTGCTATAAATCAGGTTGCAATTAAAAGTAGGAATTTGTTAAATAGAAACAATTTTTATGGAAAAATACATTTAAATAGTGGTATTTTTTTATTTATTTTTTAGGTTCGTTTTTATTATGGCATGCACAGCTTTTTAGCCTTTATGGAATGTACGCCGCTGCGTAATATCAACATTAAAAGGGGAAAAGGAAAAAAAAACTTTATCAGAATTAAAAATTCAAATTAACCTTTATATTAATCAAATTAAAAATCGTTTTACGTTATTTTCTTACTTTTTAAATACCGTTGAAGTGATATTTAACAAAAGTCTTTAAACATAGTGAAGTAATTCTGAAAATTTTCTAACACTAGTTTTCTTCAAAATCAAATTCATCTATGGTTGAAATAAAATGTATCTTGGCTCAAATTATTTATTTGTTATTTATTAACTCCAAATTAAAATCGAACTCGAATCCCTCCATCTCCAACCTCGGCCGCTCCGTCACCGCCCTAATTCCATCTTATACCCTCCATTACCTTAGTGACCGGGCTTTAATATAAGATTGCCATCAGCAAATGCTTACAATTAGTAACTTGGTAACTTACAATTCTTTGAAATAAATTAAATAAAAGCCCTACAGTAGCAATATGCAGCCCGCTCACTGGGTAAAGAAGATGTTCTCCACATTTATGCACCTCTAACCACAGTTGACACAGTAAGAGGGTGAAATTTTTCCTGGCTCCTGTACACAAAAGTTTTACGATACGATATATATTTGTTATTTATTATAACATTGAGTGGAAGAAGATACGTGACGAGCGACAACAGTGTTATTAACTTCCATTGCCATCCTTGTGCTTTGGACATAACGACAGCCCTAGATAGGTTGAAACGCAATCACTTACAGTCACCGAGTCAAACGGTACCGAGTGGTAATTTGTTTTCTAAAAACGCTCTATGGCTCTGTTTCGGAAGAGCTTATTGTTAGAGGAAAGAAAAATTAGCAGAATGCTTTGGAACGTTATCATGAATTTAATTAAATTATGCCCCGTTTCTCGCAATGTGCCAAAGCACACTTTTCAAGATTGAATTGTGCAAAAATTTTGCCAGAAAATCCAACAAAAGGTTTCTTTAAAGTTTACAAGTGAGGCTAAGTGCCTCATTACCCTCCATACATTGTCAACAAATTTTTAAAAAAATCTGTAGGTTTTCTATTAAAACTTTGCCATCGTTTGACAATAGGACAATAAGAATTAGCCGAAACAGCCGTCTTTTCATTTACATTGTTGGTCGATTGTTGACTTGACCCGATTGACGTATTTTATTACCTTGATCGTACCATGTTTCCTGGTGCATTCCTGACTGCGTCCATTCGCGCGTCATTAATTCTTCTGAAATTAACTAACCATCACGACGTTTCTCCGCAGGGGTAGGTAGAGAGGACGGACCGCTAAAAAACTTGATCTTGACATACACTTATTGCTACATTCACATTCATACATCGTCACTTACATTGTCTTCTATTATTCCGACTTCTGACATGGCCCGACTCAAGTATTTGATTCACTTGACCGTGTCATGTTTTCCTCGGGCGTTCCCGGCTTCTTTGATTCACATCCGCGTCATATATTCTTCTTACACTCCTTTTTTTCTTTCATTCGCTCTACATGCCCAAACCATCTAAGCATCCCTTTCTTATTCTTATTCATTATCCTTACATCAGCCTTGCATTCTTTACGAATCTCAACATTTTTACCACACGTTCGCCTCAGAGATATCATTTCTACAGCATTCAGTCTTCTTTCATCCTTCCTTTGCCAGTTCCGTGCCTCACTGCCATACATCAAGGTTGGTATCAGCACTCCATTGTGGACCGCTAGCTTCGCTTCTTTGGTCAACTTTTTGTTGGCGCATCCTCTGACACTCCTTCCATTAATCCGCTCTTCTTGTTCAAACTAGAGGTGGGCGTTTCAGTTTCATTTTCAAAATAACCGAAACCGTTTCGGTTTCTCAAAATAAACGGTTTCTAGAAACCGTTTAAAAATAACGTTTTTTTTTTCATATACATAAATATAAAATAAATAAAAGTTATCGCCTGTTATAATTGCGTTGAATGATAAAAAGTAATATATGTAGGTTGTTTAGGTACTATAAATCATAGGCTTCATGGCTTCCTATTAAAAATATATATATGAACTTACCAAAATGTGAGGACGGGGTTGGGGTCAACTTTAGCGATAATTTAAAATAAATTCAATCACAAATAAGGCCACAAAAGTAAGCACACACTCTGATAATATTATATACTTCAATTATAATAACGGTCAACTGAGATTCAATATTAGTACTACAGTATTCATTTATATTATTATTACATCACTTTATTTTTGGGTTAAATATTTTAAGTTAACTATTTTTATGAGTTTTAAAAGATTCAAAATTTATTAATATTAAAGAACATCAGTTGCTCGACTTTTTTAGATTTTTATCTTGTTCTTCTGTCACTTAAAATTAATCTTGTCTTTGAAAACATTCGCTCACAGGGAACTGACGTCGCCAAGAAGTTGCATTTGTTGCGGAATATTTTTGATAGATTGGGGTACACATATTGATTTTGTCTCCTCCATTCTAATGGGTTATTTTGTCGTCGCAATAAGGGCTCTTCCAAAAACATTATCACTTCTCGTGATGCTCTGGAAGACGAGGAACTGGCGATGCTATGGTGTTCACAATCGGTATCAAAGTCAAATAGAATTGATAGTTCGCGACGTTTTGTGGGGGTAATATTAACACATTGTGGTATTATCTTAACTTCTCCCGCTTCTGCATCTAAGAGTTCAATGACTAAATCGATAGCTTTCATCTTAGCATTCTCAGCCTCTGACGTTCTTTTAAATGCACGCCCTTTGAATCTCGGATCCAATAATGTGCACAATGCTAAGGATTCATTTTGATCAATGTCGTTGAATCTATCATTTATTCCTAATATTAATTTTGCCAAGACTTGTTTTGCTTGTGCACCTAAAATTTCTTTTGATAAAATTTCACAAACTTTCAATAGGCCCGATGTTAAAACCATAACAAGACTGCCAGTCATGTATTTTTCCCCGCTGATGTTTTTCGTAACCTGCTCAAACGGTTCCAAAATCTCGATTAATTTCTTGCACAGTTTCCAATCTTCAGGTGCAAGACACGGTAGATTTTTGTTAATTACCGCTATCGTACATTGTACAGGTTCTTGAAGCTCCGATAAGCGTTTTAACATATAATATGTTGAATTCCATCGTGTCGGAACTTCTTGCAGTAACTTCTTTGGTTGTACAACTCCCGAATTTAATTGATATTTTAATAATTTTTCATTAGACAGGTTACTTTTTTTGAAATGTCTAACGATTGTTTTAAATTTATTGGTTGTATCTGAAACAATTTTTAACGCATCTTGAACAATTAAGTTTATTATATGTGCATAACAGCCAAAGTGTTTCCACTTGAGAATGTCATTTATAGCACCATTGATGTTAGATGCATTATCGGACACAACAACTAGCACCTTTCCACCTAACTCCCACTTTTCCACGATCCTTTTTAATTCTTTAGCCAACTCTACACTTGTGTGGGGCCCGCTAAAAGAGGCACAACCCAGTAAAACGGTTTGAAGTTCAAAATTTTTTGTAAAAAAGTGTGCCGTTATAGCCATGTAACTCTCAGTCGTGGAAGAAGACCAAAGATCTGTAGTTAAACAAACACTCGTTGCCTCAGTTTTTAACAAGTCTACAACTTTAATAACACATTTATCGTAATGCAATGACAACAAATTATTTGACACGTATTTTCTGCTGGGTAAAGTGTATAATGGAATTACACCAGCCATCAATTTGACGAAACCACTATCTTCAACCATGCTGAAGGGTTGAAGATCTTCTATAAAGAGGCCCATAACCAAATCGTCAATTTGTTTTTTCTCCCGCGAACTAATGTTTTTGGAATAAAAGACATAATATTTTGCTGTGTCTTTTTTCCAAGAGAAAAACCTGAAGTGCTGGCTATGACCTGTGTTTTTTCAACTGACTGAGCTGATAATTCAGAAGCACTCACACTCACACTTGTTTGATCACTTTCGGTTATAGTTTGACTAGCCACTCTAGCCAGCGGAAGAATCACACTTTGCCGACCGGAGATTTCCGAATTGAACAAAGTTAAATATACTAGGGGATGTTTTCTCTTTAGGTGCATTTTCAAATTAGACACAGTAGATTTAAATGAAATGCGAGTCTTACATATATTACACGAGGCCAAATCATCCCCAACAGTTTCGAAATGTGTCCATAGAACACTAACCTTTCTGCGTTTATGCGACGACATCATAGAAGTAGGTAAAATAGTCTTGATATAATAATAACAACAAATTATAAAACTGAACGAGGAACGACGGCACTTGTCAATGATCGCGTTAAGACAATGTTTCCCATACTAAACTGACAAAATGCTCAAATACTAAATCTCCCCAAATAATATACTTTATGACTGCATGTATGGATTGAAAAAGGAATCTTCCAGAATGATCTAAAAATCGAAACAATAATAATCAATCTTGCGTATTTCGGTGTCACCTAAAATGTGGCACTGAACAATCGAAGATTTTTATTTTGCCGGTGCCATATTTGATATTACCAAAATGCTTGGGCCCTTTTTGGAAAGATAATATTGATTATCTGCGACATTTTATTATTATTACTTACTTGAGACGAGCCATAAACAGATCTGTTGGCTTTTTTGTAAACATTCGGGTTTGAATTACCTCGCCAGATTAAGTAAAGGCGAATAGTAAAAATTAGAACGTTTTGTTTAATGAGCCACAATTCACTACGATAAATAGTTTGACCTTTTTTCTACGTTACTAACATTAGCTGGTGGTGGTTCATTATATTGTATTTCATGAACACTTTCTTTGTACTTCAGAGATGGATTGCACTCGATGAAGTACGTACCCACGAAAGGAAAAGAGATCGCATCAAAAGGAACCGTGTTTGCTTGAGAATATATATATTTTTTATCACTAGTAGGTCTGCCGTTTCTGTACATTACAATCATTACACTATTTTTTTTCTTCTAGTCTAAATATCACTTTACATTCTTCTTTCAAGTCGAGATACCCCGGCTGATATTATACGCGAATATACGGCATTTATTACTACGCTAACTAATTAACCATCATGCTTTTGCTCAGCAGGGATAGGCAGAGAGGATAGATCGTCACACAACTCTGTCTCGGTATAGACTCCTTGCTTCATTCACATTCATATATCATACTATACTACTCCAGTATGTATTTGATTCACTTGATTATGTCATATATTCTTCAGGTGTCCCCGACTTCTTATACCATTATCTTCCACGCCATATAATCTCTTTATACCTCTCTTCGGTCATCCGCTCAACGTGCCCAAAACATCTAAGAGTCCTTTCTTAATCTTAACAATTACGGAGAAAATAGTTATCATTCCCATAATTTAAATTTATAACCATGAAAGATAAAAATAATACCATGGTTGTAGGACAAATTAATTTTGCTAGATTCGTACTTATCTGCAGTTCCGAAATACTAAAACAACAAAAAACAACAGCTAAAATCCTTATAAAATTATTTTTAGAAGTTGATGTCCACGAAAAATGAAGGTAAAAAGTAGATCCCAAACTCGAAAACGTTGGAAACCATTCTATCGTGATTATTAAACTACAACATTTCGCGGTGAACGATGCGGCGAAAGCGTTTGTTTGCAACGGGTCACGGCAAATATCGCATGGCGTTTGCAGTCGGGCGTTTAATTTTTTCGAAGCCGTTTTTCGAAGCCGTTTTTTGAATAAGCGTTTCACGAGAAAGCGTTTTACAAGAAAGCGTTATGTGTAACGGGTTACGGCATTTCGCGTTTAGCGTTGCGGGCCGGCGTTGCGGGAGGGCGTTACATTTTTTAAAGCGTTTTCCCGCAACGGTCAGAAACGGGGTGTCGGGAAAAGCGTTTCACGCGAAAGCGTTCGTTTTGAACGGTTTACGGCGGTTACGAGTTTAGTAAATGTTGCGGGGCGCTGTTTTAAATGTTTCTTGCGTAATTCTCAAGCGAATTATCCTCTACTGGAATCATTTCGCGCGGGTTTATTGCAGAAGTAGTTACAGATTTTTTTAAACGGTTTTTCTAAAATCCTCGAAACGGTTGCAACCGTTTCCTAACTTAAACGCTTTCATAAAAACGGTTTTACGTTTTTTTACTCACCTCTAGTTCAAACCATATGAACGTTCCCTGCTTTCATCGTCTAGCTCTGTAAACTAAACATAATGTCGTATTAAAAAATATTCAATTCCAATGAATAGTTCTCAGTAGATTCACAGACAAGTATCGAAAGGTTCTACCAGCTAAAGATAGAATAAAATAAAATAAAATATTAATATTTTAAAGAAGAGAACTTAATCCGTATTTGAGGTGGAATATCCCAAAACAACGACGCTTAAATGCAATGTTATTATTATTATAATCAGTGGCGTGCACTGTTCTATGACCAAAGGTAGGCTGTGTGTAGTTTTTCATGTACGGGTATGAATTTATTGTATATTGAATATTTGAACATTTGACTATCATTTTCTGCTGATTGTTATGGCAAACTGAATAAATGGGCGTACACGCTCCTCGGTAAATTCATGGAAAAAATCAATTTTTTATATTTTTTTGGTATAGCTCTTTTTTCTTAGGGCAGACACAGCCTTTTGGCGTTTATGCATTGCACCCTACCAATTATAATAATAAGATCAAAATTTTTATAATTTTTATATGAATAACGCACAAGAGTCCCAACTTCTCCAAACCGTCTGGAACCAGTGAGTCTATGGCATCCCCAATTGGGGAATGCTGTGAGGCTGAAGGTATTGGGGATGGGAAGGAGAAGGGGAAGACGAAGGTGAGGAAATACCTGGCTATTCAGATCCGGTCACCAAACACGGCTAAAAGCCATTTCAAGCAATGTTTCCATTCTGAATGGTGGCCTTTCACCAGGGCGATACTGAGAGTATCTTCTACTCTGGAACGTGCGCAAATATATTATTTTTAAATGAATCAATTTTGAAACACCAACAATTAATTAAATAAAAATTACACGCCGGGATTTGAACCCGCGACCTTCGGATTCGTAGTCGAGAGCCTCACTCCTTGACCATGGAGTTGTTATTTTAATGAAGTGAGTCATACATACCCAGAGGTGGCGTATGTATTTAACTGTTTGATTTTACGAACATATTTATACCGTGTATATTTAAATAAATAATTAAACTGGTACGTTTCACAATTTACTCGCGTAGAACTAATTTCCCTCGACGTTTTCCGCGAAATCTACAAAACACCCCTATATTGCCTAAACAGGCTATTGTTATTTTAAAATTACCCTTCAAAAGGCAGGCGGCTGCTATCGCAGAGTGGTTTTTCCGACCTCATCAACACACTGACAGGCACCGGAAGAGACAAACTAGTAGAAGTGTGTGTTGGGCGTGTTTTTCTCTTTACTTCTGCAGAAATTTAATTGGTCAAATCTTTTCAATTCTTTCTCGAGCAGTTAGTTTTCTTTCAAATGGGTATATATCACACTTCTAGTCCATTATCTATTCAGCGCTGACAGGTAATTATACCCTGATCGCCATTGTTCAGTGTTCACCAAACGCGTGTGTGGATCTATTTATAGTTTGGGTGTTATGCTCAAAGCCAGTTCAATGTAAAAGTCACCGTTAACTAGGTGGGAGTGTGAAGGTCAGTTGTGCAATTTATTGACCTCATATTTCCGTCTTACCGAGGAGTGGTACAGAACCCTCATTATGCGGAGTGCTTTCGGTATATTGCTCATTGGCGTGCAGCAATTATTTGATTGTGGCTAATACCATTGAAACTTTAGCATTACACAAATAGTCTCTATTCTTGAATAAAGTGCACACTTTTTGAGTGATACCAAAATGCATTTTACGCTTCGTTTTCTGGTAAAATACACGAATAGGTAAATGTTCCAATTGATCAATATGTATAAATACAGAAAAAAAGTTCTGTCCAAAAGTAAACGCTCCCTTTTTCCAGAACTTTTTTTATGATTCTTCACAAAATTTGTGCCAAAAACTAATAAATCCTTTGACTATTAGTATGTTATTTTTACTAAGGTTGAGGTGTTTATTTGACGGCCTCCATGGTCGAGGGGTAAGGCTCTCGACTACGAATCGGAAGGTCGCGAGTTCAAATCCCGGCGTGCGCAAGTAAATTTTATTTAATTAATTTGTGCTGTTTCACAATTAATTAATTTAAAAATAATATATAGTATATTTGCCACGTTCCAGAGTGGAAGATACTCAGTATCGCCCTGGTGAAAGACCACCATTCGGAATTGAAACGTTGCTTGAAATGGCTTTTAGCCGTGTTTGGTGACCAGATCTGAATAGCCAGGTATTTCCCCACCTCCCTCTTCCCCTTCTCCTTCCCCTCCCCGATACCTTCAGCCTCACAACATTCCCCAATTGGGAATGCCATAGTCTCACTGGCTCCAGACGGTTGGGAGCAGTTGGGACTCTTGTGCGGTATTCATATATAAAAAAAAAACTTTAAATAGAACACATGTATGTTGGTAACATGTATTCTAATATTAACACAATATCTACATAGAATTAGGAATTACAAATCAAACTTTTAAAATTAATAATTGCAATGTACGTATTTCGTTCCTTCCTTTTTAAATTTAAAAACATTTTCCTTTTATTTCATATTGGCCGGTTTTTCTTGAAAGACCTTAATGGCTCTTATAGTAATGAGTTTTGTGATTTTGTTTTCTTTCGAAAGGGAAGTGTGTATTGATGTTTATTAATTTTTCTCAAGAATTCATACATTTTGAACAGAAAAACTATTATATTTAAGTATGTAATTTCCTTAAAGGACAGTGTTTGTACAAGCAAAACAAAATGACAGTTGTGCTTTTCTGCTGTCACAATTTTTTCGGCGCTGAGTGACTATTGAATGAGAATGAAACATTTGAATTTTTGTGAACAATGCAATCTAATTTTTTTTTAAATTTATATTATCGAAAAATTTTACATCTATAGTTTTTCGGCTACGCAACGTATCCCAACAAGAAATAACGTTCCTTTTTATTAGCAATTCTTTTATTTCTTTTAGCAACAATCATCAAATGATATATACAAATAACAGAACATCATTTGGACAAAGGAGTTTTTCTTGTAAAGTTCCTTTGTTTTATAATAGGCTTATTGACAACAAAACTATAAATACGCAAAATTTATTTAATAAAATGGTGAAAAAGTCTATGTTAGCTGAGAGTGGTGATTTCGCTTTATCCGTGTTATCCCTTATGTTGTAATCAATGTTGAAACCTTATGTATGCTCGATATTTTAAATATTTGTTTTACTTATTGCTACTTACTTATTACTATTTACTTATTTCTTTTTTTACTTACCTATTATTATTTACTTATTACTATTTATCGTTTCACTAAAATTGTAAAGCCGCTCACCCTGTGGACTGTCCTAGTGAGATGAGCGGCAATTTTTGTTTTTGTTTTTTAAATTTAAGAATAAATTAATGTAAAAATATGAGTCGTATACATTCTGTGTGTAAATCTTTAGTTATTCTTGTATTAAACATGTTTGCCAATATTATACATACTTTACACAGTGCCCTCGAGGTGATTTTTCACAAAAACGGCGCTGTACAAATTATTATGGTTTCACGACAAGCCACAACACTGTTTTTTTGAGTGACTGATACTTGAAGCTCATAACAATGCTATTATTTTATGATAGCCAAACAAACAAACAACTTCATGATGTATTGAGGGATTATATCGTTGGTATACTAGCAAAAAACATTAAATCTAAAATCACTGTTTTGAAAAATCAAACATTTTCATTTTATAGCAACAAATTTGTTTATCAAAATCAACAATATTGTAATAATGCACAAAACAAAAGTACGAAAACAATTGCTTTGATTATTTGAAAAAAAAATTGATTTGTAGCTTTTTGTCGGATTAAAACACCTGTTAATCGATTTATGGCCAGTTTTATGACCATCCGTTCGTAACGCTTGATACCATTTTTAACTAATATTTGATCTACCGCCCGATTTCGCCGTTTTATAAGCGTTCGTCAGATTACCTGTCGTTTGATAGCTGTCAGTTGTTGCCCGACGATCGCTTATTTGAAACCGTGCTCTATTTTAATTAAAAAGACAATATATAATTTGCATCTGTGAAATGGATTCCTCGTCGAGCGGCGAAAGCGATGACGAGCGAATGGAAATTATCCAATATAAAATTTAAAAAAAAACGGTCGGATAACGGTCCGTTAACGAAACAGTTTGTTACGTAACAGAAATTTGGTAGTTCGTTTATAAAGCTGGCCCTTAACGGTAAATTTGTATTTAAAATTACGGAATTTTTTTAATTTACCACGCCTTTTTGCGTTCTGTCAATACTCCATTATTAAATCAAAACGTCAAATCACCGACTTAATTTTTTTTACCACTGTACACATGATATTACATCCATGTTTAACACCATTTTGTATTAATGACTTTAAGGATAACATAAATAAGATGCTCCGCGCCGCAGATCAATTTATCAAAATAAACCGCACGCCACTGGTTTCCATTGGTACAGAGTGGTGTAATCGAGTATCGGGTATCGAGTGACCTCTTTCATTAAAGCGAAGGCACATAGATATGTAGTTTACGTGATGCACTTGAATACCTCATTCAAGATCAGCAGTCTAATAAGGACCGAGATAATCCAGCTATCGTCGATTTACAGCAGTTAGCCAATCATAATAATACTCGTATCGGCAGTAGATTATAGCGCATTAAATGCTAAGGCTATGCTGAGAATACGGACACTTGGAAACCGAATGATGAAAATCTATAATTAATGAAAACCAGACAGAATTGATGATTCATAATAAATTAATTCAATTTTTTTACTTTGTATTCACCACTTTATTAACATACACAGATATCTACATGTTTCGAAAGCGATGCTTTCTTCATCAGGAATATATAGAATACTAAAAATAATAATTTCAAGTACAGACAATTGATATAAACAGAACACAATGTAAGAATAGACAAATTATAAACAAAAATTAGGTAGTAATTAATAAAAAAAATATTATAAAACATTCAATAACAAATTTATATTAGAAATTAAAAATAATATATTTTTATTATTAATATTAATATGAAAGTAAATTCAAGAGATGCTACTTTAAAAAATGTAAATGTTTATTAAATTTAATTGTCTATTAACGCTTTTTCTGGTTTCTAAATTCTTAAATTTGTCTAATTGTAAACCGGTTGTATTTTTTATGTAAAATGTTTAAACCTTTATTTATATCAAAAGAATGATTGGTTTCTTAAATATGATTGGCAAATTCAGAATAGTTGATATTTTTTGAACACCTTAGGTGTTCCTTACTGAAATACTGAAATTTCTAAAAGTCTTTCCTGTGTAAAAAATAGTAACCGTTATAATAATGACGATTAATAATTCACGGAATGATATATTCAAACAGATGTAACCGGTTTTAGGTGCTGCTAAACTGAAAAGTTTTCCAATTTGTCGTTGAATAACCCTCTGTGGCGTAGTGGTCTGCACAGTGGACGCTCGTTATGATAATTTACAACTAAGTTAAAACTCCTACAGTCACGATATGGCGTAAACGCCAAAAAACATCAGAACACCAAGTGGCTGTTGTGACGTTTTCGCTACCGACATGATTTAAACAGTGTTAGAAAGAGAAAAAAACACGCTCTCTCTTTATATATAAAAGTTTTCCATAGACGCTTTTGAATAATCGTAATATATTCCAAAAAGCCATCAACCGCCTTGCTTGCTTTTAACGTGCGAGGTACAGTGTGTTTTTTTTTTAAATTTAATCTTATTTAATTTATAAAATTTAAATGGAGTTAAACACGAATTAAACACAAAAAGTGCAGTGTGCTTGCTGTCTGATAAATATTGTATACTGTGCCGCAATCTACTAAAAATGTTCAGGTAACTATTTTATTAGTAAGTAACTCATTAAATATTATTTATTGTAATGGTTAACGAATTAGACTTTTAATCGGGAGGTATCTGGTAATATTTTAAAAATAATGGACGTTTTACTAAATGTATGGGCGCAGTCAAGTCTGAGTTTTGAGGTGTTGGTCGTCGAGTTCGAAGGGCCTTCACAGCTACCGGTCTTAGGGTTTTGAAATTAAACATAATAATCAACTGGTTCTTCGATGGAGACTGTATTATATTGAATACACGTTTTGAATGGGTGTTTGTATTACAGTGTACTATATAATAATAATATTTATTTATTTGAAACACATTATTTAACAACATGTAAAAAAGCTTTCACTTCCCAACTAGAGACAAATCCCGTTTAAAAACAGTCAAATTGATGAGTTTAGTTCATATTAAGTGCCATTTTACAAAAATAGAAGGAAAAAAATCTATTGACATGGTATGATAATATACTACATCTAGAAAAAAACTATAATTATCTATGTGTGTTTGATAGGTACTGTTTGGTGCTATGAGGAAAAAATATGCGTTTAAAATTGAGTACTAAAAAACATAATATTATTGAGCAATATTGATAAGGTTGAGTTACGTATCACTCAGCTTTATGAGCCGACCGTGAAACTCGGGGATGCAGCAAATAATTAATAAACATATTCAATATATTTTATTCAGTAAGTACAAAAAGTATACGATATAAAGTATATACTTAGTATAGATATATTTATATGTAAATATATCTCTGACATGCGCCCAGCAGGGGTGTACTTTCCATGTAGGCACATAAGCACTGCCTGTTCTGCCTTACTCGCATAAAACTATAATTTAAATTTAAAAATGTGTATTTTATGGCAAAAATCAATTCACACTTTCAAAAACACACGCGTAATATTAACAAAGAAACCCAGCGCTCAGCGCGAACGCATTAATGTGCCGAAGACAAGAACTAAGTATTCAAAATGACACACATCATATTCAAATGTTGTCTTCATTCAACACAATTAATGTACATGTACGCGCAATGCTCATTTAAGGGACAACTCGTTTTTGTTAGTGTCTGAAAGGCCGTGCCTTTGGATACAAATACGTATCCAGCAGATGTAGCAATCAGTGCTATCTGTTGGCATCTCTATTTTATTATTTTTACTGTCGGACATTAAACAAAATGCATAACACCAAATGAAATAAACAAGAGCGACAGAAAAAGAACAGCACATACATAATACAGGAAGGGAGCAATGACAAAAATATTCATTTGAGAGTACATTCAAGTCAAGTCAAGGTTTTGGCAGAGTCCATGATTTTGGACATTCTAAATGATAGTCTTCGAGTTTTATTTTCGTAAAGCCTCACACAAAATCATTTAGACTGGTATCAAAAATTTCAAGGCCCTGGCTTGAGTTAACAAGTCTCGACATTCTGCACAGTGGAGAATGGTACCCATAATTAGTATAATGTTGATTGTGGAAAAGATTGTGGAAATTGTGGAAGATTGTTTCTCAGTTTACGCCAAGGAATGTTGAAAACTTATCTATTGTTGTCTTCCTCTAATATTTTGTTCTCCTTTCTCTATCATGTTCATTCTCTTTATTTCACTAAATTGTATTCAGTAACTATATATAACCGATAGCTTTATTATTATTTAGTTATTATATTTTCTGTGACGAGGCTTTAGTTAAGCGAAACCGGTTGGCGAAAAATAAAATAGATTCGTGGTTTAAAACAAAGTGTTTTGTTTTAAAATATTTAATACAATGTCAAACCACAAAGTGATTGCTTCTTATGAAAATATTTAAAAATATGTCAAACCACAAAGTGATTGCTTCTTATGAAAATATTTAATATATTGTCAAACCACAAAGTGATTACTTCTTATGAAAATATTTAATACAATGTCAAACCACAAAGTGATTGCTTCTTATGAAAATATTTAATACAATGTCAAACCACAAAGTGATCGCTTCTTATGAAAATATTTAATACAATGTCAAACCACAAAGTGATTGCTTCTTATGAAAATATTTAATACAATGTCAAACCACAAAGTGATTGCTTCTTATGAAAATATTTAATATAATGTCAAACCACAAAGTGATTGCTTCTTATGAAAATATTTAATACAATGTCAAACCACAAAGTGATTGCTTCTTATGAAAATATTTAATACAATGTCAAACCACAAAGTGATTGCTTCTTATGAAAATATGAATAATAATATTTAGTATATGTAGATAAAAAAATGGGTTTTACAAATTCAACTTGAACACAATAAACAAGAAGAAAGCCTCGATAAAATGTAACGTTTTTAGTTGAATTATTTTATTTCCCTATTTACTGTAACAGGTAGGTCGGAAGTATTACAATGAATTCATAGCGCAGGAAGCCTGAAGGCTCACCTCGAGGTGGGTTATTGCTTCTTGCTCTAAGTGGGTTATACCGAGCAGCTTTCTTCGCATTCTAGGTTTTAAAAGGGCCGACCGTAAGAACCAGCGTGTACATTATACATTATACATTATATATTGTATTGTTTAATTCAGAATAGTGGAAATGGAAATCACGGAACCCGTACATACCTTATACCTACCCCTACCGCTGAATATTAATTTGTAAGAGCTATTCGTGCTTTTAACGTATTTATTTATGGTAAGTACCTAACGCTTCTGAGATTTCGGTTGTAAGAATTAATCCGGATCACAAGTTGGTTAGTCATTTCTTTATTAACGGACTAACTTCCAATTTACCACATAAGTAACACGAAATAGAAAAGAGAAGAATGTAAATTAAATGTTAATCGCCCTACCCATACGAACGTACGTGAGACGGCCGCTATATTATCTATCGAACGCGACAAGCCGTATCCCGTACGTTCAGGTACAAAACTATACCCGAAACCCACAAAACAATCGTATACGTCAAGTTTGTTCCTGCGTCATCTCGTTTAGTATTTCGAGATCAGCCAAAGCTAACGGATGTGTTCGGGTATTTTCGTCTCCCCATACAAGTTGGTATATTGTAAACACGTATTGTTATTGCGAAATCCAATGGAAAAAAACGATGTTTTTTACCTGCTTTTTGAATAATAACCCAAAGGACGGGCGGTTAAATGAAGAAGAAAAAAATGTTTTAAACCACTTTATTATTTTTTTACATTGTCGACCGGTTTCGATTGAACTCGGCCTTCTTCAGGACCGTAAACATTTATTTATTTGAAGCACGCATTACTGAACAATAAAATGTAAGAAAGCTTTGACTGTCCAACGGGAACACATCCCGTTTTAGGACAGTCAAATTGACGAGACAAGTTACGTTCATATTAGGCCCCGCATTAATCTCCGAGAATTTAGATTTAGGCAAGAGGTCTGTCTAGTATGGGCTCTGAATCCCGACTGACCGCCGTTGAAAGGCAGATATGATCATTCAAAAGATAGAAAGAGCGCGCCAATGTGAAGAGCGTATATAATAAGTAGGCGTAAGTGACAATTCTAAAAATATTAATAAAACACGACATATTAAAGATAGATCAAAAATCTGATGACGAATATCTTAAGTAGCATTTAAAGAAACACTGTGATTTTTTAAACCCTATAACATGTTAAATAACAGAACAAACCCGTTTTTTTTTTAAATTTTCCGAGTATAGTTTAAGATTTTTTTCTATCGAAGGAATTTCATATAATCATTTTCAGCCCGTTGACTGATTAGAAATTATCTTCAAAAATATTTTTTTTTTAAGTTCAGAAAACCTCCAGTTTTTAAGGGATATTTGTAATACATACATAGAAATTCTGTTTTGCAGAGCCTTAAGTGCCATTATACAAAAATAGAAGCGAAAAAGCTAGTATTGACATAGTATTGTAATGTAATATATCTAGAAAAAGTATAATAATTAAGTATAAAGACATGTAAAGAATAGTACAGAAAAAAAACAATTGTGCATACCAGATAATTTGAGTATAGTATAATAATTAATATAGAATAAAGTCCAAAAAGATAAGAAAATAAAGATTTAAAAAAAATTATGAACTAAATTAACATACAGTGATATATTATGATGATGGAAGTGAAAGGGGTGAGGGGTGATTGAGACAGTATATCAGAGTAAAGCAGGACAGGGCATCTGAGTGTGGGCGGTGGGGGGATATGTGAGGGGTATTCATAATAATATGTCTCTATATGTTAATATAGTTTATGTTTACTGTCCTGAAGACTATTATACTCGTATGTTCTTATACTGACCTCGTATGCTTCTGGCATTACTGGTGAACTTGTCTTATGCACGATTCGACCAATGCATTTTCGCGTGTGTGGTACCACTTATGTCAATATAATATTTTAAAATGTTTTAGCCGGTACGTGTGTGGTAGCAACTAGTCAAAACAACAATCAGTATTAAAAAAAAACTTTTCGGCAAATAATACATAATGGCGTGCTGCTGGAATCGATTTCCATACCTCCTGGCATTCAGTTTTGTGTCCGAATACTAAACTTTTTTTCACGGGTTGAATTGACTGACCTGAATGGTCTAACGTTGGACTAAGCATGTTAGTACACTGGATAAAATGGCTTACCCATGACAAAATACGAGAACTAAATTTTTAAAAATGAATGCACTACAACGTTATTATGATGGTTTCACAAAAAGTCAACGCCTTTTTTAAGTAGCTGAAATACCCAGCGTTACCCAGGGTTATGAAAGGTTTGGAGGTCAGTTTTGAGGTTGTGATGTATTACCCCTACCCCTGCCAATAAATCCTACCCATACCCCAACCCCAAAACCTACCCCTATCCCTACCCCTATCCCTACTCCTATCCCTACCCCTATCCCTACCCTTACATATAACCCTACTCCTACCCCTATCCCTACCTCTACCTCTACCTCTACCTCTACCTAGTAATGTTCATTCTATTTCAAACAGTCTGTAAAATTTCATCAATATACGAGTATACCTAAAATCTGCTTTAAAAAGTGGGAAAGGTATATGGGTATATTTAGTTTGACCCCTTTTATAAATGTTTTATAATTTGTATACCGCAGTCAAAATCACGCGAAATAAATGTGGACGGTAGTGAACTAGGCTGGAGCCAAAGTGGGTGTCGTTTGCCTCCAGCCGTTGAAGTGGTACTTAGGGCAAGTCTATTAACCCCTCAATTCTTTTGATAATAATTGATGTTTTTTCTTAAATATGCATGGTAAACTTTTAAATGGCAATAAGAAACGTGTTTTTTTCTCTTTCTAACTCTGTTTAAATCATACACATTACTATAGTACAAAATGAGGTAACATGACTTTTATGAGTCCGTTTCGGGCTGGGAAAAATATCTCCCCAAAGGACTTTACGATATTTGTTTTCTGGGAGAAATATCTCGCAAAAAGACTCGAGGGGTTAATTCTGACGTCAGTTATTGAGTCTGTGAGACCTTTCCTCTGAAATGAAAGCTGCCTGTCTAAATGTGATGTATGATGGACCTTTGGACATTGAATTAACAAATCAAAAGGTGTCATAAAAGCATTTATAAATGGAAAGCCAATAGTTTCGTCCCTAGTAACAAAGTCCCTCGAGACGTTGAACTAACACCCCCGGGTTCGAGGACATTCCGGCTCTGAAGTAATGCTAAAATATGCACGGAAGGCGGGAAAAATTCATTCTTTCAAATGGGCACTTGTTCTTTTAATGGTTTACATTCTTTTCCAAATTCAAATTTTAAAAATGAGTAAGACTTTCCATAAAAAAAGAGCTTTTACATCGCGCAACTATCGCGTGTCCGGTGCTTCGAAAATATTATATAGTAAAAAAGTAGAGAGTTTTGACTGCAATTTTTTTTAATGATTGGGAACGGCCTCGAACGCTATGAGCGCGGTGTGTGGACTATTGAATATTCGCTGGCGTTATCGAAATACATCGCTTCAGTGACGTTTTGATTACATCAACCGTTTGCCCGTTTCATATCGCAGATAAAATAGGAATGATGGGAAAATGATAACACTGGAAAAGGCCGGTCATGTGGTGAATGGGGCAGGTAATCCCCTCATCGCGTGATTACCTTTATGGTGGAAATTTGGAAAAGCTTTCAAGTAATGATGAAAATACAATAAATTGAGATGTCCATTTCGAAATTATTGATTATTTCAATAATTGATCATTTCGATTCTCGGAATTAATATTCGATTGAAATTCATTTGAGACATCCTGGCGATTCATTTGAAGGAATACATGTAAACGGTTCTTAAATACCTTATAATTGTATTTTGTGGCTCATTTTGGAATTGGATGTTTGAGTGATCGTCTAATAGTATTAATGTCCTAGAGTCCTATGTTAATCGCCGTGTACATATAAGAGTTTGCTATTTAATTCGTACCTCGATGAACATACTGTGTTCTTTTTACGTGCGTTCAAAACTGTTCTGTTGAGCGCGGGGTGTGCGATGTCAAGAATACAGCAAAACCTCGCAGTATTGGGTTTAAATCTGCTAGTTTAATATGAATGTCTTAATTATCCTAATGTTAAGATTTTATTTGTTTATGTTTATTGTATTTTCCGATTATCCGATAGTTTTATTGATATAATATTGTTTCATTTTGATTCCTGTTGTACTGAATTTTTTTTTTGTAGAAATTAGCGTATTTTTTTCTAGTTCCTAAATAAGTTCTGATAACTCACCGAAAAATCGATCTAGTAAGATATAGAATAATAATATTGTCATTAAACAACATAATTTCGGTTGCAATTCAAATCAATTATTAAGAAATATAATTTCGGCCTATATTAGATATAATTCTTATTTACAGTAGGTACGCATGAAAGCGAAGCGAGTGGTCCACAATGGAATGCTGATAGCAACCCTGATGTATGGCAGTGATGCATGGATCTGGCAGAGGAAGGATGAAAGTAGACTGAATGAAATGTAGAAATGAGATCTCTGAGGCGAATGAGTGGTAAAACCATCTATGATCGTGTGAAAAATGTTAAGATAAGTAAATTATTAATTGTTTTTGTTTTTAATTCATAGAACTCCATTTATTTATTTTTTAAATTTAATGTAATTTCTTTAAATTAATTTGTGTTGTTTCACAATTAATTAAATAAAAACAATATATAGTATATTTGCGCACGTTCCAGAGTGGAATATACTCTCAGTATCGCCCTGGTGAAAGACCACCATTCAAAATTGAAACGTTGCTTGAAATGGCTTTTAGCCGTGTTTGGTGACCAGATCTGAATAGCCAGGTATTTCCCCACCTCCCTCTTCCACTTCTCATTCCCCTCCCCAATACCTTCAGCCTCACAACATTCCCCAATTGGGAATGCCATAGTCTCACTGGCTCCAGACGGTTGGGAGCAGTTGGGACTCTTGTGCGGTATTCATATAAAAAAAAATGTTAATTAAATTTAATTATGTGATTATTAAGTTTTGTTAGTATTTTTAGTTTTTATTATTATAACAGTTGTTTCGGCGTTCAAGGCCATTTTCAAACTGCGGTGAATTCACACTGTGACAACTTATTTATATGATTTTATTTACTCTCACGCAATTCTAATTTGGACGGGTTTTTTGAAATAATGATTTATTATCGGTATTGTGAACATACTGAAAAGTGGTATTAAAAAAAGATTCGTAAAGAATGGAAGGCTGATGTAAGCGTAATGAGTAAGATTAAAAATGGGACGCGTAGAGATGGTTTGGGAATGTAGAATTAATGAGCGAATAAAGGAGTGTAAGGAGAATATATGACGCGAATGTGAATGGAAGAAGTCGGGGACGCCCGAGGAGAACATGACATGATCAAGTGAATCAAATACTTGAGAATGTATGAATGTGATTGAAGCAAGAAGTGTATGCCAAGATTGAACGGCGTGATGGCTAATTAGTTAGTTGGTTAGTTAGGTACATCATTGAATTTATGCCACCGTTCTTACAAAAGTTGTTGGTGTAAAATGGCCAACCTTCCAAGCGATATTAAAAAAAACTGTAATTTTATTGTAATAAAATTATTTAATGTTTCGATTCCGTCCATCTCTACTATTTGCGGATATATTATACTCGTATATTATAGCGATTAAGGTCGAATTGTATTCGTTATTCTGCGAAAGAGATAAAACCACATATATGGCTACATGGGACCAGATAATTCGAGTGTCTTGTGTACACCACATGACAGATTCGTTTTTTTTAATTTATTTCTCTGCCTTTTTATATGTTTTGGTTGTTACTTTCATTTAAAAATATTTTCCTCTTGATATTCTTCTATGCTCCTTTGCAGGTAATAATATTTTTTTATTTTTTATTGTGTAATATTAATTATATACAGTGGGAACATCCCACTAATCCACTGCAAGTAGCTTGTCAGCAGGAGTTTATTTCAACAATATTATATAATACAACAATAAATAACAATCATCATTCAAATGTAGGGCAAAATTAGGATATAGAGGCGTATGCATGTTGTGATCAATGTACATAAGCTGGAAAAAAAAATTAAAAAGAAAAATATAATGGAAACAGCATTACAGTATTGTTATTGAGTTACTAGAATCCAATTTTATAACACCGATTTTAATAATATTATTAAAATATCAATATCATAAAAAATATCGAAATTATAAATGTAACTATCATAAAAATATCAATATTTTAAAAATATCAACATTTTAAATATCAACATTTTAAGAATATCAATATTTAAAAAATATGAATATTGTCAAAATACCAACATTGTAAAAAATATCAATATAATAAAAATATCAACACGATGAAAACATTAATATTACAAAAATATAAATATAAAAATATCAAAATATCAAAAATCTCACAATATCGGCAAGTATTAAATAAATTGCGAAATGAAAAAAAAATTATATAAATAAAACAGCATTACAGGTTGGTTACAGTGAGGATAGACTTAATATAATAGTAACACCGTAACAGTAAATATCGAGGAGCTATACAATCAAGGAGACCGTCATATTTGTTACCATCAATACACAAGGTTACTTTTCAAAAGCCAACACTTTAACATCAGTGAGAATTTCATCATAGAGCAATTGTTTTTAAATTCGTACGGCAATTTGTTAAATATAAATGGTATTCAAGGGTTCGTTGACCATATTTATTTTAAAATATTGGCACTATCATTCCTATATTTTGTTTGAAACGTGAATCGTGTACTTGATCCACCACTGCCTTAAACGGACTTAATAATGATAATAATAATAATTCCTGAAGATGATAGCATTGCTATCGAAACATGTAGAAATATTTATATATTTTAAGTAAAGTGGTATATACAAAGTGTATTTTCAATTTATATAAATAATAATAATAATTGGATGATTTGTATAGCACCGCTTTTGCGAAAAATCACCTCAAGGGCGCTGTACAAATATTACTTTATATTATATTATTATATATATTATTATATATCGAATTATGTACAAACAGATATAGAAAAACATACTTACCTGGCGGGTCGCTTCAGGTTAAAACAGTTTTATTAAAACATTTAAGCTTAGAGACGATATGATTTTTACGGTTGCTATTTCTTTTCTATTTATGTTACATTTATTAGAAGATTGGTGGCACAAGAAAAGTTAGTATTTATTTGAAATAAATTAAAAAAAATTTGAGAATATTTGTAAAATGACCTTAAAAAGCGTAAGAAGTTTTTAATGGATATTAACTTTTGTTTATACATTTAGTTATATACAGTGTTGCGGGCTTTGGACGCATTTGCGCACCGATAGGTGATTTTTTTTTACTTATTCTATAAGTGACTTTAGATTAGCACTAACCGGCTAGCGTAGCTAAACAATTTACGGGTGCATTTCTTCAATTTATGGATATGATTATCTGAAAAGATTAGTTTAAATCTCGAACCACATGGATTGAAAATACTGTATGTCTCATTGGTTCAATATTAGAATTTGGATCAGTGATTTGGAATCCTCAATATCATGTTAATATTGAAAGATTAGAAATAATTTTCAAAAGGCTCCATAAGTTTTCATCAAAGATAGAAAAAATTTACCCTACCAAAAATTCCTTTATAAAATCATCAACAGCGTTTCTGACAATTACTGCCTTCTAGAAAACATTCATTTTCACTGTCCATTACGAAACATACGTTAAAATCAACTATTTCACATCCCACACTCAAAAACTAACTACACATAGCACTCATTTTTCAGAAGAACGTGCATAAAATCCTTTTTTTTTTCAGACGCTGATTTTTCCATCTATCCTCGGGATCATTTAGTTAATATATAACAGAAAAAAACTCCCCACCCCTGGCTGTATTTTTCATATAGACGGTCTCCTTAGTTGAGTGGTTACGATTCATGGCTACGAATCCGAAGGTCGCGGGTTCAAATCACGGCGTTCGCAAGTAAATTGTATTTGATTAAATTGTGATATTTCACATTTTATTCATTTAAAATAATTTGTAGTATATTTGTGGCACCTTCCAAAGTGGTGGATACTGTCAGTATTGAACTGATGAAAGACCACCATTCAGAATCGAAACGCTTTAGCTTGAAATGACTTTAGCCGTGTTTGGTGACCAGATCTGAATAGCCAGGTACTTTCCCCACCTTCCTTGTTCCCCATCTCCTTCCCCTCCTCAATACCTTCAGCCTCACAACATACCCCAATTGTGGATGCCATAGTCTCACAGGCTCCAGACGGTTAGGATCTGTTGGGACTCATGTGTGGTACCACATAAAAAAATAAAAATGTATATATGTGTATGAATAAATGTATTTCATTTGTTATTGTAATTAACGTTATTTACGTAGATATTTTTATTTTGTTATTTTATTTTTCAATTTCACTTCCAAAATTTTGTATTTTTTTCCCTTCCATTTTATCATTTTCAATTTTTTTTTTATAGCGTTAACTTCACTAGTTAATGTAACAGAGTAATAACTTAATTTGTAAAAAAATATATTTTATAACTTAATGCTTTCTCCAAAGAGCCGACTTTAAATCCAGAGGTCGCTGGTTCGAATCCTATTGAAATTAAATCTTTCGTATGCTTAATGCTGTTTACATATTCTTGCAGCTTACTGTGCTACTTGCAGAAAAAATAGACTTACTCGATTTTTTTATCGTTTGCTCCTGGCATGAACCGTTTATTGCACTTCTTGCGAGCTCTTGCCTTTATTATTCATGCTAGCACATAACCAGTAATAGGCCAGCTCAACTTTGCACTTTGACGGCCGTTGATAGATGGCGCTTTCCTGGAAACCTTACGCTCCCTTCCGGTGGCTGATGGTCCCGCTTATGTGAATCACCCCTACATCCGCTGCGCCACTGACCCGTTCTACGTACCAGCGGTTTATTACACCTGCCTTTATCCTATATGATGGTAATTTTAACATACCTGCCATAGGGGTTCCGAGAATTTCCGACCCCCGGGAAATCTTTTTAGACCAAGTTATTTAGCACTCAATAAATTTGAAGAAACTAATAAAACGGTATAATTCAGAACATGGTGAACTCGAACGTAACATAGGAAAATTAAATTGTTTGAATTTGGAACATTTTGCAGATTTATTTAGTTGGAAAATAAGCAACTAGCACCTAACACCTACCTGAATATTTTATAATTTATTTATCTGCGTATCTTTTATAGTGGAAATTTTGGCATTGGTTGAGATTTTATGGGATAAACCTAAATTAGGTAGGTGTATGTCTGTGTCGTTTTTCGCGATAACGTATTTTTGAAGAACAGGGAGTGAGTCTGTATCTTGAAGAACCGGCGTTGAGGAGGGAGAAAACGCATAGTTCGGCAAATAATTACACAGCGGAACTGTTGAATACAGGAACGAGTTGTAAAAACGACCCGTTCTCAAATATTGATATAATCTTTTGCACGTGTTTGGCGTACATATCTGAAAAAATATCCAATGACTTTTAATTGTTTTTGTGTTCAATTCGTAGAACTACATTTATTATTATTATTTTTTTAATTTAATGTAAAACAAAAATAATAATGTTATTATTAAGCTCTGCTAATATTTTTAGTTTTTATTATTGTGACAGCTGTTTTGGCGTTCAAGGCCATTTTCAAACTGCGGTTAATCCAAATTGTGAAGACTTATTTATGTGATTTTATTTACTCCGACCCAATTCTAATTTGGACGGGTTTTTAAAAATAATGAAGTATTATCGGTAAAACCGATTTAGTTAGAAAATAATCAAAATTCTCTATTCTGTGAGGTTTTTACATTTATAATGTGTTTTCCCCGTATTTAAATGACAATGTTTTCTTAATCGACTTTTTAAATCTATTATATTGTTTTGATAATGTGAACATACTGACAAGTGGTGAATAAATAATTTTCCTTACTTTATTAATTAATGTTATATTGGGATCATTTGTTCGTTTATTAATATCTAATTGTTCAGGTAAATTTCATCTGAGACCGTTTATTTCTATTTGTAAGGGTTTAGGCTCGTTGTTATCAAGCGGAACGTTATTATTCACTAAGAAATGTTCTGCGAATATTGAAACATCGTATATGTTCTTTGAATCTAGTTGAGAGAGCCCGTCCCTTCTGCACTATATTGGTAGCGTTGAAGTTGGCGTGGTCACATTTTAATTCGTATAAATAAAACCATATAAATAAGTCGCCACAATGTGGATTGACCGCAGTTTGAAAATGGTTTTGAACGCCGAAACAGCTGTCACAATAATAAAAAACTGAAAGTACTTCCAGAACTTAATAATAACATTATTAAATTTGATTTGCATTACATTTAAAAAAAAATCATTGGTTATATCTATTAGTTTCATAATTTTTATTTCGGTGTTAAAACTGCTGCATTAACTTCAAATTATGCGAATGGTTTTTATAATTTCCTTAGGATACTTTTCAGCACAAAGCTACGGTGGATGTTCATATAATATCTAATCTACGACTTCTACGTGCTCTAATGCAGCGTTTTTCAACCTCCGGGTGCCGGTCCGTGAACATTTTCTGCCGGTCCGCGAATGGTTGTCGCCCATTTGTAAATTATTATTTTTTTTTTTTTGTTATTTATCTATACAATCTTATAGAGGGTTGTGGTACTGTGCCTGTCTCACTAGGAGAACCTGTGTTGAGAGCATTCAAAGTTTACAGTTGACAAAGTTTAAAGAGTTTGCTAAGTTTACAATTTACAGTATAATGTTAAAAAATTCAATTTATTTTTTATAACTTATTGAAGTTTGTAAACCTCATTGTAATATTTTAATCATTGAAGAAGATAATATTAACACATCCCAAATGAACCACGAAACCGAAGAAACAACAGAAATTAAAAAGATTTCAGTCGCATCTGGGACTCGAACCCCCCAGGACCTCTATCCTAGACTTGTAAAATAAGTCAATAGATATCTCATATAAATAAAAATCGGGTAGGTATATCTGAGACTCTATCCAGATTACAATTCAGAGTTCTGGATGAAACTTTGCAATCATCATAAAGATAGCCAATAATATGGGATTTATAAAAATGGAGGATAATATTAACAAATCTTGAACATGAAGTATGATATCGGTGTAAATGGCGTAAATTGAACTGGTCTCAGTAGCTAAGTTGGTTAAGCGGTTACCCCGGATAGGTAGAGGTCCTGGGTTCGAGTCCCAGATGCGACTGAAATCTTTTTAATTTCTGTTGTTTTTTCGGTTTCGTGGTTCATTTGGGATCTGTTAATATTATCTTCTTCAATGATTATGGTAAAAAGTTTGAATCGTCAATTAAACACTGTATCATACTTAGGGAGATGTTTTAAAAAAATCACTGAATTTTTATTTGTTTTGGCTAATGATCCAAATCTTTGTGTCCAATTTATATTTATTGTTATTTGTGTTCAGTGTTATAACGGCCAGTGGAAGTACATTATTTAGCTTTGTTACAAAGTATCTAATGTTTTTTTTGGCCAAATGTTAATGTTGTTTTAACGAAAGGGATAAGTAAGAGATTATGCCCTTTAGATCTAGTATCTAGTTTGGATATTTTCAAATAGACTACTGTGTTTAAAGAGATATAATAATAATAATATTTATTTATTTGAAACACACATCATTTAACATCAACATTTAAGAAAGCTTTGACTGCCCAACTAGGAACAAATACCATTTTAGGACAAATTTTAGTCTAATTGACAAGATTAGTTC